>CM034151.1:233534955-233546581 GCA_019776745.2 Taxus chinensis | reverse complement strand
AACCTTGACTTGTTTTTAGATATGTTATAATAAATAAGGAAAAATAAAATGAATTGGAATAAGCTTGAAAGAAAGAAGAGGAAGGGCATTTGAGACATGTCAGGGAAACATTATTATGACCAAAACTTCGGATAGGTATGTTTACCACCATTAATGTCATTTGAATATTAATGACCACTTGTTTAAAGGGAATTTACTAAAATCTCTTTGTTGACATAATTTAATAATTATTTTTTATTCAAACCACGTAACATAACATTTATATTTTAACTTTCTTATGAGTGTTTTCTTAAGTATACTTTTGGGATGGGTGTGAACATGAAGAATATAAGTTGAATTATTATAATTGTATGCCATTAATGTGTGTATCCCAAGATTTGAAATTAATTTTTTGTGAATTTTATTATATTCTATTATTTTTTTAGACAAGATAAAAAAGGCATTTTGAAAGGTGTACAAATCTTGTATAAACAAGATTCTCACAGAATCCCTAGAAAATGCAGATTTGGAGGCACATGCTAGATTTGGGCATCTAGAGAGGGACAGGGGTGCCCACAGGCACCTTAGGCCTTTTTTTGGGTTCCTGGGTCCATCCTGTAGCTCCACATCTACATTTTCCAGGGTTTCTCTGGGTGCTTCTTCCTTTTTATTCAACATGTTAGAACTTCGGTCCACTTTTGATTTTACTACAAATCAGCCAAGGTCTTTTACCCCCTCTTTGCAATTAGGGTTTCTTTATTTATTGCTTAGTTTTTTATATATATTTTTGTATTTTATTACATCATTTATTTACCGCTACTATAGCATTAGATTTGGCATAATATTCCATATTTTGCACAATCACCTTTTGATTTCGTTGCAATCAAATGAAAATTTCATTCAACCAAAAAAGATAAAAAACATGGGGGTTTCTTTGTAAGGGATATTACCCATAAGCAATGTGTTGTTAATAAATAGGGCTTGCATTTTATCTCATAATTGTATGGAGGATAACATCAAACGAGCTACTTCAAAACGTAAATTTTAAGTGCTAATTTATTGTGGATAAAACACACCGCATGATTTTTATGTCTGACCATAATAAGGATTTTCCACGGTTATTTCTTGTAATTCCATATTTCACTACTTAGACAGAGGAGAGAAATTTAAAGTTTTTGAAAGATATGAGAAGTTGGGTGACAAGAAGAAGGGCCATGCAATCATTCACGTATAAAATGGCATAACTTTGGATGTGGAAGAGGAGGATATAACATAGCATTTCATTAATCCATTCTTAAGCCCTCTTGGTTGCTCAATGTCGTAAGGTCTAAGTCGGGTCCAAAATCTACAGTTGTAGATGTTAATTCTCCATAATAGTGACGCAAGTGCTGAAACAATGCTAGATTGGCGTGAATAGTTTGGATCACTTGTGGAGGAGTATTCAGGGATGTGGTAGTCAAAAGTCATCTAAGAAGTTTTCAAGGAGATGCAAGTTTCAGGGAAACCATTTAGTATTATAGGCCATATTTGACCTCATTAGATATCAAATTAGTTATCAACTCAGGTTCTCAATATTTTTAGAATGGGGATTACCATTTTTTTTCAAATATACCCAACAAATTTTTAACCAAAATTGTATTATGAGTAAATAAATAAATATGTATTAAGTTTTTATTTTGTGATCTCTCTAATTGATTGTATTATATGAAATCTATATTATATCTTATATAAAATTAAAAAAAAATAGTTAAATACTTCTTAGGTTACCTCATCATTATTTCCCTATATTATAATATTTAAAATGGCGAGTTCCTCTAGTTTCTTTTTTTTTCATAAATACTCTTAAAGCTTCTAATAATATGCTGAATATTTTTTACAACAAATTGTTTTGGCGAGAATGTACTATGTTATATAAATATCCTTGAGATATTTTTATTATTTATTTAACACAGTAAAATAAACACAGCTGGTGTGGTTGTTATAAGTAGTACATATTCTTTCCTGCTATTTGGCTTTATAATCATTTAAAAACTTATTCAAAAACCTCTAAAGACGTTTGAGGATAATAAATTCTCATTTAATAAATCAATACATTATAGGTTGAATAATTTGAAAATGATCTCAGGTGATTAGAGAACTTGAATAATGTAAGAACAATCCCAACATGTAGAGAGACATAACCTTGACTTGTTTTTAGATATGTTATAATAAATAAGGAAAAATAAAATGAATTGGAATAAACTTGAAAGAAAGAAGAGGAAGGGCATTTGAGACATGTCAGGGAAACATTATTATGACCAAAACTTCGGATAGGTATGTTTACCACCATTAATGTCGTTTGAATATTAATAACCACTTGTTTAAAGGGAATTTACTAAAATCTCTTTGTTGGCATAATTTAATAATTATTTTTTATTCAAACCACGTAACTTAACATTTATATTTTAATTTTCTTATGAGTGATTTCTTAAGTATACTTTTGGGATGGGTGTGAACATGAAGAATATAAGTTGAATTATTATAATTGTATGCCATTAATGTGTGTATCCCAAGATTTGAAATTAATTTTTTGTGAATTTTATTATATTCTATTATTTTTATAGACAAGATAAAAAAGGCATTTTGAAAGGTGTAAAAATCTTGTATAAACAAGATTCTCACAAAAGCCCTAGAAAATGCAGATTTGGAGGCACATGCTGGACTAGGGCACCTAGAGAGGGACAGGGGTGCCCACGGGCACCTTAGGCCTTTTTTTGGGTTCCCGTGTCCATCCTGTAGCTCCACATCTACATTTTCCAGGGTTTCTCTGGGTGCTTCTTCCTTTTTATTCAACATGTTAGAACTTCGGTCCACTTTTGATTTTACTACAAATCAGCCAAGGTCTTTTACCCCTCTTTGCAATTAGGGTTTCTTTATTTATTGCTTAGATTTTTATATATATTTTTGTATTTTATTGCATCATTTAGTTACTGCTACTATAGCATTAGATTTGGCATAATATTCCATATTTTTCACAATCACCTTTTGATTTCGTTGCAATCAAATGAAAATTTCATTCAACCAAAAAAGATAAAAAACATGGGGGTTTCTTTGTAAGGGATATTATCCGTAAGCAATGTGTTGTTAATAAATAGGGCTTGCATTTTATCTCATAATTGTATGGAGGATAACATCAAACGAGCTACTTCAAAATGTAAATTTTAAGTGCTAATTTATTGTGGATAAAACACGCCGCATGATTTTTCTGTCTGACCGTAATAAGGATTTTCCACGGTTATTTCTTGTAATTCCATATTTCACTACTTAGACAGAGGAGAGAAATTTAAAGTTTTTGAAAGATATGAGAAGTTGGGTGACAAGAAGAAGGGTCATGCAATCATTCACGTATAAAATGGCATAACTTTGGATGTGGAAGAGGAGGATATAACATAGCATTTCATTAATCCATTCTTAAGCCCTCTTGGTTTCTCAAGGTCGTAAGGTCTAAGTCGGGTCCAAAATTTATAGTTATAGATGTTACTTCTCCATACTAGTGACGCAAGTGCTGAAACAATGCTAGATTGGCGTGAATAGTTTGGATCACTTGTGGAGGAGTATTCAGGGATGTGGTAGTCAAAAGTCATCTAAGAAGTTTTCAAGGAGATGCAAGTTTCAGGGAAACCCATTTAGTATTATAGGCCAGATTTGACCTCATTAGATATCAAATTAGTTATCAACTCAGGTTCTCAATATTTTTAGAATGGGGATTACCATTTTTTTTCAAATCTACCCAACCAATTTTTAACCAAAATTGTATTATGAGTAAATAAATAAATATGTATTAAGTTTTTATTTCGTGATCTCTCTAATTGATTGTATTATATGAAATCTTTATTATATCTTATATAAAATTAAAAACTTTTAGTTAAATACTTCTTAGGTTACCTCATCATTATTTCCCTATATTATAATATTTAAAATGGCGAGTTCCTCTAGTTTCTTTTTTTTTTTTCATAAATACTCTTAAAGCTTCTAATAATATGTTGAATATTTTTTACAACAAATTGTTTTGGTGAGAATGTACTATGTTATATAAATATCCTTGAGATATTTGTATTGTTTATTTAACACAGTAAAATAAACACAGCTGGTGTGGTTGTTATAAGTAGTACATATTCTTTCCTGCTATTTGGATTTATAATCATTTAAAAACTTATTCAAAAACCTCTAAAGACGTTTGAGGACAATAAATTGTCATTTAATAAATCAATACATTATAGGTTGAATAATTTGAAAATGATCTTAGGTGATTAGAGAACTTGAATAATGTAAGAACAATCCCAACATGTAGAGAGACATAACCTTGACTTGTTTTTAGATATGTTATAATAAATAAGGAAAAATAAAATGAATTGGAATAAACTTGAAAGAAAGAAGAGGAAGGGAATTTGAGACATGTCAGGGAAACATTATTTTGACCAAAACTTCGGATAGGTATGTTTACCACCATTAATGTCGTTTGAATATTAATGACCACTTGTTTAAAGGAAATTTACTAAAATATCTTTGTTGACATACTTCAATAATTATTTTTTATTCAAACCATGTAACTTAACATTTATATTTTAATTTTCTTATGAGTGATTTCTTAAGTATACTTTTGGGATGGGTGTGAACACGAAGAATATAAGTTGAATTATTATAATTGTATGCCATTAATGTGTGTATCCCAAGATTTGAAATTAATTTTTTGTGAATTTTATTATATTCTATTATTTTTTTAGACAAGATAAAAAAGGCATTTTGAAAGTTTTACAGATCTTGTATAAACAAGTTGAAATATATAGTAATGGAGGTCATAAAGAACATACATACATTTTATACCCCAAGGCCATCACCAAAAAAACTCCCAATATAGCTCCCTTTCCTGAAGATAAAAATTTCTAAACTAAGAGAAACAAACAAGCCTTCAAAGATCAACAAAAAATTTATTGATCCTTCACGTACTCAATCATTTAATGGAGGATAAAGCATGCTCTTTGTTTTTCCTTTTTTATTCTTGCCCACTACTGTCCAACTCGATGCATCTTCTTCTAAAATTACTAGAATAATTACTTCCAACTCCTTGATAGGTAGTGACCCCCCTTGGGGTATCGAGATCCCTTTCATCATATCCAAGGAACCTCTTGTAAATCCCCCTAAACCTTTCCCCAACCCTCACTATTAGTTGACTAGGCACCTATTCTTCGTAAACCAAAATGATGGGCCAAACTCCAACAACCAAATTACAATCTATAAAAATAGGAAATTCTTACACAAAACTCATTCAATCCTCCCCATTCTCTGATCTTTTCTTTACAATAGATGCCCTCTTACTCAAATTCCAAAATACCCCTAACTAAACTTGACTTCTAAACTAGGCTTGACTTGGCTTGCTATTTTTAGTAAGACTTACTATTTTTAGCAATAACTACTTTTAGTAAGTTCTACATTTAGATTTTTAGATCGTAAAAATTTGCACACATTAACCAAATGCCTTAACTAAATTGTTTCTTGAGTTGCAACTCAAGTTGGCTCGTGATTACAAAAATATATAAATTAAAAAAAAACTTAAAAAAACATCAAACCCAATTTTTGGGCTCTATATGGATGATTTAAACCTCCAAATATTGTTGAGACAAACTATAAGCGGCTAGTGCAACTCACCACAACATAAATTTTTTTGAGATATTTTCATAAAAAACCATATTCATTTTGACTCCCGGATCAAAAGTTATGGTCTTCACAATATAGACCTCTGAAACCATGTCAAATTATCTTCCAAATAACCCTCTTCACATCTTGAGTAAGTTATTTTACTTGTATCTCTCCTACTAGTTCAAATGAATTCTTCGTGTCCAATTTTGAGATAGAATCAATATCTGAGTTATTATTTACAACCAGATGGAAAGGGATGGAATCCTTCCACTAGGATACTCTCTTAGCCCCCTTTATGCTTCAAAACTTGGCATTCAGAAGCCACATGGCCCAAAGTAAAACACCTTATACATCTAAAGGGTAATCCTTTATATTCCAAGTGTCAGGTCCAAATTATATCTTGAACTCTAAGCTCAATCCTGGATGGGAGGCTGTACGATGGAAAAGTGACAAGCTAGCATGGGAATCTACAAGTAACTCTTCCTCGCACGTGACCTCCCGAGGTCATGCCGAGACAACCGATGGGGATGGATTATGTGTGGGGTATGGCTAAACTAGTTAGGTAATCTTACATCTTCGACACGCACTAATGGAATCTACAAATCTAAGGTAAAGAAATCCCTCCTAACCTGAACTAGCATGATAGATTGTTCAGTGAGGATGACTGCTCGAAGGCTCCAATCAATATCGAGCTATGGCGTGATCTAATCAATAGGTTGTGGGATACAAGGAAAATGACCTGGGATTGTTTCGTGTATATCTCCAGACAAGGTCATAGGATGGATGATGGATATGGTGGATTCTACGGGTGATTCTCTGGCCTAGTCCAGAAATCCTTAGCTTCGTTAGCTACTATATCCAATAGGGATAATTGTGTGATGATAATAGGCAGAATTAGAGTGGATCTGAATACTAATATGCATAAACCAGTGTCAACATCAGATTGACCTGTGGACTCATTGGGTTGTGGGATTTGTGAATCACAACCGTAGATTCATGGTTGTTATGGACCCACTATCATCATGTGCGGAATCAGTCCCTAATCCCTAGTATCCAATAGTCGTATGCCTTTTCAGCCTCTATATTCAGAATTAATAGTTGTGCAATCTTTTTAGAGTATCTTACAGGGATTCTTGCAACCCGAATTCTTAAGTTAGTGTCTATATTAGTGGGAATATCTCCTGCATCTGGCTGTGGGACCAAAGGATCACAACTGAATTTTTTCTCTCTTTCAAGCCCTTCTACAATCATGCGGATGTTTATCTAGGGTAACCTGAAGTTTGGCTGGTTTGACCAGAATATGTGTGTTTGGTCATCTTCTATGTTTAACACTCTTAACTGTGAGATGATCTGTTGTAAGTCTATTTTTGTTTAGAAGACTTGGATTCTAAGATTCTGGTCTATATCGGTTATTGCTGCAACAAGATTGGGTTGAGGCATGATAGGTTGGAATACGTATTCTCTAGGCTCCCTAGGTCCTGTGATTATCATGCAAAATGAAGTGATATAAAGCTAATTAATGACAGAATAAATCGACTACGCAAGATATATCCATGTATAGGAATCTGATATTTTGATAAACTAAAAAAGAAAGCAATTATCCAATATATCTAGAAATTGACAACTAAACTAGTAACACAATTAAAACAAACAAAACAACCGAGTATAGCTACTTGTCTGTGTAGTTGTGAATTTATTCTAAGTAACCAGATAACTAATCTAATCTATTTGAAAGACTCTCGATCCTACCTCTGAAGTGAGGAGTGAATCATAGTTTCTCAGAAACTATCAATCCCCACAGCTTCCCTGGAAATATCGAAAGTAATATTAACTAAAATGAAATGATTGACTACTCTACTTGATATACTTTTAACTAGAACTTTGAAAGCTTGAACCTAGATTTTGCAGAACAGTGGCGAATCTGATGGTGTGTGGCCTTTTCCCCTTAGTGTGATTTCCTCATTCTTTCGTGCTCATGTGGATCTAGAAAAGTGTGTAATGCTAGCATCAGCAGAAGTAGATATGAGACAGTGGCAGCTTAGGATGTAGACTGAATACAATGTGAGTAGGAGAGGGATAGTGCAAGAGAACAAAGCTTGGCTTATGCAATTCTTAGCAGGATTTATTACGAGTCATGAAACATAAAACATCCAGAACTTGAAACTATCCTATTTGACAAGCAGAACCTACAACTTTAATGGCTTCCTACTGAAAATCAAACTATCCTACTCCAATTGGTTGGATGAAATAATAACAGCACTTGCACAAGGAGAATATGTGGCTTTCTAACAACTAAACAATACTAACCATGCATATAACAAATGAAACTATGAATCCTAAGCAAAATTGAAAGGCTAAGCTATTGAACTGAGAAATTTAGAGGCAAATTTGAGGGGAAATTTGCTTGAGCACAAGCCAGTTATTTATAGAATACCATTTACCCAAAGTTGAAAACCAAATTGATCTCTTAAACCATAAACAATGTCAAAACACTATTCTAGGGAACTAAAATCACAAATACAAGAAAAGGCAGTGAAAAAAGTTGGTAAATTCTGAAAAATTACATGAGTTGAATTAAAAAGAGTATTCTAGAAAATGCGTGAAGGACCACTTCCTTGCCTGGGCGGTGGTCACGAGACCACCGCCCAGGCTGGGCGGCAGTTTCGTCACTGAAGACCTAAAAGCAGAGAAAAGAGGGGGGAAGGAAAAAGCAAAGCATGCAGGGGCTAAGCGGGGCATGTGAGATGTTAAAGCATACTTGGAGAGCTTTTTCGGATCCCGAACACCTTATGAGGAGACCTGTATCATCATTGGGGAACGTGTAATGTTGTTCCGGTGGTGCAATACCCTACAATTTTGGGTACATATATATTGTCCCCTCAGAGAAGCATTTTAGCCATGAAGAGGCGTAAAATGGTGGGTCTGAGTACGGCGGTCCCAAAATGGGAAGTTATAAGTTATCCCTGATACGTCCGTGTGTCGGAATGATGCCATCCAAAATTCCCACCACCTGTAAAATGAAAAGAGGACTCAAGTGCAGATAGACAAAATAGATCGGAAAATAAATACTAAAATAACATGAAATGAGGACATACCATTTGTGCGGGGATAAGAACATACCTCCGTTGGTGCTCCAAACCTGTGAAAAGGGCATTCAAGACAAGTCAGGTTGCTATATATGTAAAAGTGGGCCCATTTTCCTATTCATTTGTGCGTATTGATTTGGTTGATTTTGAGCTCTGGGACCCACGGTGATGGTTTCTCATGTGAGTATAGTCAAAATGTTCGGGACGAGATCATGATCATACCTCCACGAGCGGAACACCGACCCGTGAGATCATAGGCTAGTTTTTCTCGATTTACCATTTTTGCCCCCAAAATGTTAAAATGGTGAAGTCTTTGTCATGGGGGGATTATTTTCAAAAATGTTAGTTTTAATAGAGTCAACTAGGGGGCGCCTACTAAGTAGGCTTTGTTTGAGTCAAAATGGTCTTTATTTTGCATTTTTAGCCACTTTTAGGGCACATGACCCACGTGGGTTTTTGGGACATGACTACCGCCCTAAGCAGGGCAGAGGTTACGAGACCGCTGCCCTGATCAGGGCAGCAGTTACAAGACCGCCACCTTTAAGGAAACGACTACGGAACTTCCGCCTTGCTCAAGGCGGCGGTTCTACACAGAATGTATAAATAATACTTATTTGAATTTGTTTTTACATTTTTAACATCCTTTCTTGCTTTCATGATTTTTCTAATGTCACTTGGAGACTAACTTACTCTATTTTGTGTATTTTTGGGTGTATGCAGGAGAAGGAGGAGTATATCCGATGGAGTCGGGAGAGGGAGTGTGATTGGCTTCTGACAGTATTGGATGCCCTTTCTCAGGATGAGCAGGATACTCTTCAGAGGGCCTGTATACTGCTTATTTCACGGGTCCCGCATGTTGCACCGTCTAGTCACATAATTTGTGACTTATTTTCATATTGGGATGCAGATCAGAACACTTTCCGATTATGACCCCTAGTTATGAGCTAGGTCTATGAACGTATCATCCCTTATGGGAGAGGTGTAGAGGTGGTAGATCCCGGAGCTGTGAGGGTAGCTAGATGGACAGACATGTCGGTGCTCAAAGCACCTCACCATCCAGTTACCTCCTTGACCACTGATGACATGGAGGCCACACCTTATCAGGACATGGCAGGTTTATGGGGTAAGGAGGCTCTTACTTTGATTTCTTACGCCACCATAGGGCAGCTTGTTGACAGGATGGGGAAGGTGGAGATACATCCGTTTGGTCGAGTGCCCCAGCAGTTTGGCCTTCCGTACGTGGGTATGCTTCCCCCAGCGGTACCTATATATAGATCAGTTTGGGAGGCTAGAGGAGGTCCTAGAGGCCGGGGTTGGACAGTTGTTACTCCTGGTGTCACCATTATAGCTAGGAGGGAAGTATGAGCTCGAGGGAGAGCCGATGCTCCTCAGGCACCCTTTCTTCAGATTGCCACCGGTCCCGCCCACAGCAGTGACGACCCCATTGACATAGACTCTAAGTCTAAGGAGTTCACAGGGGGGAGATGGAGGAGGAGACTGAGGCTGAGGTCAGTGAGTCAAGTGGAGAGGAGGACAACAATTCTGAGTGGCATGACACTTAGGACATCTTACAGGTAAAGATGGCGGAGCAGAGTGCGGAGAGGGTGACTCTGGTTTTAGAGGAGCCACTCTCTCAGGGCTTGGGTGGAGAGGATGAGTCCGTAGTAGGACGTTATGTGGCCCTAGGCACAGGAGGAGTGCACCAGTCAGTAGCGGCATCATTGGCAGGTGCTAACCCTAGAGATCCATCTTGGAGGCCTAGAGATCTGAGTGAGTTATCATTCTTCCTTTTAATGTTTGTTTCTAGTTAGAATTGCCTTAGTTTCTATCTCTCCTTTTTTTTACATTTGTTTCTATCGCTTGATTATTTCTAATTGATTGTTTCTCCTTTTCTTACAGAGACTGCTGATGAGTGGCGAGACCTGATTCACCACATATGCATTGATACCCTGATGATCCCTATGGAGAAGACCCGTGTGGAGCTATCCGTGGATGCAGGGAGCCATCATCATCCTGTAAGGTTATACCGACATTTTATCTTGTCTAGGCATATGGCCAGGCTGGTGACCGTCCCTCCGTACTGAGCTAGCAAGGTAGAAGACAAACAGAGTGCTTATGAGGATTCACTCTCACATGGCGAGGCCACAACACTACTCCTCATGACCGTGAGACCTCCTTGTGTACTCAGAAGTGCCAGGCGTAGCCATATTCCTAGAGTGGGGTACACCGCTCCGCGGGGCTCTAGGGGGTTGAGAGGCTGTTTGTATGATTTTTTTTGTATTTTTCGTGCTCTTTGAGCATTTTTGACCATGCTTAGCGCACCATGGCATTATACAGGAAACTTTGACTATATATATAGACATTCTTGTTTGGATTATACGCTTGGTATCAATTCTTGTGATTTGCTTTCGTATGTAAATTACAATGTTTTTTTAATATGCCTAAGATTGTATGCAATGGAGAACAAATGAGACAAATGTTTTCTTTCTTTTTAATATTCATGATGCTGATGTATGATAATGTAGACAATCGGGATTTTGAAACTTGAGTGTCTATAAGCAATTTTTGATACTGTTCATTTTGTTTTGACAAATGAGATGATAAACTAGTCTGAATTAGAAATGAATTTGCCCCATTCCTATCTCCATGCAACTATAAATGGCGAAGGGCTCAATCACCGAGAGCTAGAAAGGGCACAATTTGTGAATTTTTTTGATGGTAGTGATAAGAGATAGACACAGATTTGGTGGACCAAATAGATGCTACAAACCTACTCACTCAAGTTGACTCCATAGTTTTAAATGCTCTGCTTTGTGGGTTTATCTAGACTTAGATCCATAGATGGGCCAAATGGCTAACACAATCTGGTTTTTAGGGTTTTGAAC
>CM034151.1:233500102-233534455 GCA_019776745.2 Taxus chinensis | reverse complement strand
AAGTTGTGTTTCTTCTTTCAATAAAAAGCCTTCATTCCATCGGGCACCACACTTGTACGTAAACAGACAACAATATCTTCCAAGTATGAGGGCGCACAGTTCAACCTAAGTAGATGTGCATCTGACATTGTATCCTCAATGCTCTGCGCATCCTCTCCTAATTGAATTCTTGATAAGTGGTCAGGACCATAATTGATCTTACTAGGCTTAACCACTAATATAAAAATTGAACTCCTGAAAATAACAATACCCAATGACATATGTGTGCCTTTAAAACAGTATTTTTCACCAAGTACTTCAATTCCATGTGGTATGTATAAAATATAAATGATGTAGCCAATAAATACTATCAATACTTATGGAGCACGTAGATCATAGACACGGCCTCACGCTCTGTTGTTTTATAATTCTGTTATGTTAGAGTCAACTTTCTACTAGAAAAACAAATAGGATGATCAATAATCCCCTCTTAAGGATGAGCTAATACGGCACCAATGTCCATGACAGAGGTGTCTACATGAATGTGAAAGGGATTGGACCATGAAGGAAAGTGCAAAATGGGTGTTGTATTAATCCTTTCCTTCAGTGTGTCAAACACGTGCTGTTGTGCCTCACCCCAATAGAAATTTACTTTTCCTTTGATTAATTCTTCTAAGGGTGCAACAATCTTGGCATATCCCTTAATAAAATTATTATAATATCCCATGTGCCCCAAGAATCCACACACCTCTCTTTGGCTAGTAGGTTCCTCCAAGCCCAAAATCACATCTACCTTAACAAGATCCACCAAAAATCCTTCTTTACAGATGATTTTCCCTAACAAAATTCCAAAAGGGGTAGTAAATATACACTTCTTAATGTTTAAGGAGATGCTCAACTGCCTACATCTCTCAAACATCAACCATAAGGTATCGAAGTGATATTTCATGAGCCCTTAGACTATCCAATCATCCAGATACACCTGCAAGAACTTATGAATAAAATCCTAGAATGTTTGTACCACTATGCACAAGAATATTGTAGGTGCATTCTTTAATTCAAAGGGCATAAACCATGTATGACAAACTTCCTTACTTGGTGGTGAAATTTGTCTTATCTTGGTCCTCAATAGCTATCCTCACCTAATGATATCCATAGAATCCATCAGTGAAGGAGTGAATCTTGCACCTTGCAACGCCTTCCAGGATTTCCTCAATAATGGTTGTGGGAAAGGATCAATCACACATACAACATTTAATTCCCTGTAATCCACAAAAATCCTGATTCTACCATCTTTGTTGATGCTGATCACCATAGGGGCTTACCCACTCTGACTCCTCAATTGGCACAATAATTCCAGAAATTAACATTTTTAGAAATTTCTTCCTTTACCTTGATGCACGAGTTTGGATTCATCCTGTAAGGCCTCTTTCAGAATGGGTGTACACCTTCTTTTAGATTTATCTCAATGATTCATGTACACCTTTCAATTCATGATAGCCTCTAGGGAACAAATCCTAAAAGTCATGCAGTAGCTCAATGATCTTAGCAATCTCAGATTCAGACCAATAATCTCCTATAATAACCTCCTTAGGTTCAACATCTGTGTCTATGTTCACTTTCTTGGTATTCAAAGGCTCATGGTAGGCGCAAACCTTCTCATCTGCACTATCCAAGACTTTGTGTGTATCCTCTATGTGCTCAATGTCCAGGTTGTCTACCTCTTCATCATTAACCATGTAAATCATCTTACCCTTTTCTCTTTCTAGGCAACCATGCCCAAGCTGCTCAACATCTGTTTCTTCCTTTTCAAAATGTGCCCCCATGTCTGATTCCCCTAACAAATCCTAAAGTAACTCTTCAGCCTTTGCATTGTCTCCCATAGTTAAGTAATAAAAGGTCTGATTCATAACTTTAACAAGTTATTGCTATTTTTCAGTCACTCTATTCAACTCTGCATAGACATACCATGTGCACCCACAACGAAGGAGGCAAATCTTCTTGTCCCGTTTTCTAGAGTGTCTCACACTTCTTAACATGGTGTTAAAAAATTATCATTACCATGGAATGTGCAAATTTGAGTGGGCACATTTATTTTTAGAAACTGAATAGATAAAGAAATCCTTACTTCTCTCCATTCTAAGAGACTATCCCTGTGAACAATCCACCAACACAGTGCCATCCCATGCAAAGTATATACTAACATTTTACTTATTTCCACCTAACATTCCCATTTAACTTCCATAGCAAGCAGGAATATTTTTGGATTCTCCTCACCCGTATACTTTGGTACCTGACTGTTGTCTAAATGTCTGATACTGATTAGATTAAGAAATGCATAGATGTACTCCATACTTCAAGCCCAACCATTTCATAAGTTTCATGTGCCCAATTATCACATGCAACACTTATTGTATCACTCATGGAATTTACATCATCCCGGTGGAGAACTCCTTCCTTTGATATCTTAAGAACTTCTAGATCTCGGATGGTGAACACATAAATTTTGTTCAAGTCTTCTTCACTTAAGGGCTCTACATAAGGCATACATTTCCCATCTATCAGTGGTATGATGACAGGTTCTTTGTTGTTCTCAAAGCTGATATACCTCTTGTTGAAACACAAGTTAGTGTTGTTCACATAACACTAAGGGCACCCAAGTAATGTGGGAAAGTTTTCTTCTTCTACAAGTGTTAAGACCTCGAAGTCCCCAGTGAA
This sequence comes from Taxus chinensis, assembly GCA_019776745.2. NCBI lineage: Eukaryota > Viridiplantae > Streptophyta > Pinopsida > Cupressales > Taxaceae > Taxus > Taxus chinensis. The sequence continues at coordinate 233,531,758 of CM034151.1, read as the reverse complement.
CTTGGCCCCATGTATAGTAATGGATGCATCTTTTAAAAATCCAATGGGAATTTCCTTAGTTCTATTTTCCATGAACTAACACATTATAATATGGCTATAATGGAGGTCTTCCCATCTTAACCCATGCATCCAAAGTGAGCATATTCACTTTTGTTCCTTTGTCAATCAATATGTTACTCAAAAGCCAACCATCAACAACAACATTTAGAGTAATCTCCTTGTCATAATCCAAACTATCTAGAGGAATATTAGCATGTAAAATTTTGTCTCTCATGTTCAGTCTCAACACGCGGAGTGTTTCCCTTTAGCCAGTTTCCCAACAAAGTAATAATTTTCTCTTGGCATAGCATCTTGTAAACTTATTTCAATTCATGAACATCTACCTAATGGAGATCAACTGCTTTCTTTTTTTCCAACTTCCATGATTGTTCCTTCAAACACGGTATCTCACCCTATAAATTCCAAATTACCTCCATCTTTTCTTGATAAACCTCCTTTTGATGCATCAGTTCTGGATACTTGGCATACATGACTTACTCCTTAGTAATAGTAGGCTTCTGTTGCAGAGTCTCCCTGGTGCGCGTTGCCTCAGAACGTGTAGTAATATTCATAGGCACCGATTCAGAATCTGGCACTAACTTTGGCATCCATTTTTCTTCCACGGTGCATTGTACTCTAACCATTCCTATACCCTTATTTTCCTATTTTTGTTTCTTGATTAAGTGCTCATACAATTTGGTGCATTCTTCATAACTTTGATTCTTTATGCAAAAAGAACACACAATATTCTATGGACATTTGTGCCTGTAGTGGACATGAGATCCATATGTATAGCAGGTTCCACGAGGGAAATCACTCCTTCCTCCCCCATGACCTTGACCTCAGAATCCACCTCTGTAACCTCAACCTCTACCACAACCACCATCAGAAATCCCCTCACTATGATCATAGTCATGATGTTCACCCTTTTCCTTGGAATTATTTTCAACACCAGTCTCTCTTACGCCAACATCAATGGCATCATGGATATGATCTATCAACCTATAATCTTCAGTATCATGAGTCGAGGACCTACAAATATTACAGTAACTAGACACATTCTTTCTTATCGTGCACTGCAATAATGAGCACGGGCTTAAACTGTGGTCCAAGTGACATATCTCGCAATCCAGTAATAAGGAGTGCACCGATTTCTAAGGGAAACTATCCTTAGTATGCCCCTCTACTTCACAATCCCTACACCAGATTCTATTGCATGTCTCATGCGCTAAATTAATAGATAATTTCTTCAGCTTCTTCACCATTATTACAATCTAAGCTTCCAAGAATGGGCTAACTCATGTGTCCACACTACCTACCACCTCAATGCACAAAGATGCTTCAAGTGCTCTACGCAGATCTATGTAAGTTTTATGCGAAATCACCCTTTTGAAAGGTGTGATCAGTCCTCCAATAAACCACTTCGCATTTTAGCTCATGTTTATGTCATAAGATAACTTAGAAAAATGAGTCTTGAACCGAGCATCATAATACCAACCACTTTCAGTAGTGCCCTACTAAATTTCTTTAAGCGAGCTTATGCTCTTCTGCTCAAACTCAGGGATATAAAATTACTTTAAGAAATCATCTCACAACGTTGTATGATCTACACAAGTCTGATAAGGATAGAAATTTCTATACTAACTGTGTGCACGTCCCTACAACATAGTTACGAACTGGCTTGCCTTGCGTTCTAGAGTTGTAATCCCTTTTGTGCACCACATTATCTCCCACATATGCATGTGCTCAGCTGAATCTTCAATACCTATATACTCTAGCATATGGAGAGACATCTCCATATAAATTTGTTGAGGTTGGTGTAGACCTTGCTCACCAGATGCAGAGCCTTCTCTGTTTCCTCCTGTATTTCCACCACCCCTAGATCCAAAGATCTTCCAGTGCTTGAGGCCCATGATCCTACCAATCCTCCTGAGCCTCCTCCTGTACCAGGTAATGGACCAAAGGATGACCTACCTTTTATTCTGATGGTTGTTTTAAACTAAATGCCCATACTCTACGAAGTTTCACTACTTCCAGATGTGATGCCTAGGTTTTGCATGCCTACGTTCTATGTTGATGATGCACTAGAAAAGATACCTCTAATAGGTCCTCTAAATAAAGTAGATGATGATTGCATCATAGATGAATAAGCTCCCTAATTAAATCTTGAACTTGATTACAAATTAACTCTATCTACTCTAACTCTATCACACTAGCTTGCTAATTAGTGATTTTTGTAGAAATTGGAAAACCAAATGCAAGGGCGAGGTTGCCTAGTAGATTCAGATGCGGGCCCATGACCCATGTCATCTCTATCAGTGTGCTCTCATATGAGGCCGAAGAGGGTTCCCTACCATGCTTTCCCAAATGGGGGAGATCCAGATGCTCTAGCTCCACGTCTTCTATGTGAGCCCCAAATCCTTCATGAACCATCTCTCTCCACAACTCCATATATTCTGCAACTTCATGTTGCTTCTCTAAATCCCTCTCGTGTGCCTCATTGAAATTAATTCATCTTTCTTCCTTTTATCTCTCTGCCGCTAGGTCCACCATCCTTACCAAACCTGATTCTACCCTATGCGTGGTAAGGTTTAGTTAGCCATCGACTTCTATCCCAAATCCAAAGTTACAATTAGGATCTTGATCACCAATGGAATACTGCGCAAATACGATCCTCTAGGTTCACGCAAAAACTAAAACTCAGCAACCTCTAGGAAAGAGTAAGTTAAAACTACGTAGTTTAGAATATAATTGTTCAAAACACTACGGAACCAGACATCCACCAAGCGTGTCCAAATTAGATCTGCATCATACAAGGCCTAAAATTCTTCCTACATCCAAACAAGTGTGTGAAACCTCCAATTCCTCTTTGATGCATAAGCAACCAGCCACTTGTACAATTCTATCAGGAAGATAACAAAGAAGGTATCATATATACAGTCATACATATTTTGCTCAACACACGTGTGTTCATTAAAATTAGGTTTGATGCTTAATCTATGAGCATACTCCTCTTCCAAATCTACTAACCATTCCTCAATACTAGCTAAGGTCAATTGGTATGTCTTCATCACACAACATCCTGAAAAATAGCTGAGAAATAGGTCCTGGAAATAAAACCAATGATGCAGCCTAGAGTATACCCACAAATCCCAAGGCGCATTGGCACATCACTAAGCCAGAACTAAGCGCTAACCCAAAGAACGCAAGGGTACTAGGTCCCTCTTTATAGTTGTTTGTCCAAAATGTTAGCATGATTATGCATGTATATATTCAGATCCATAACAGATAATCAATTAAACCACAATACATGAACTAGATCTAGATCCAAAATGCATGAAATATTGACTAAACAATGATCATAATAAGATTTACCATGCAAGAACCACATTCAACCACATCTAACACCAATATCCAGCCAATATGATCCATTATATTAAATATTGTGAAACATAGAAGTTTCATACATTCGAGATACATTCTCCATGGTTATGTGTGCTAGCAAATCCGTATCATAACTCTACACATAATTGATCATCTAAGCCATGTAAATCAATATATATATATATATATATATATATATATATAGGGGTGGGGAATTTCCCTTCAATACACATGCACCTTCTAAAAATGGGATACATGCTAACAATGTCAATGCACCTTTACAAGGGAATACAAAATCATGCAAGTGCTCTAATAATAGATTTCCTATAGTTAACTAAGTAGAAATCCTATTATTAGATCAAGACCTTGTATGGCACTTGAACTGCTGCATATCCCAAAATAACCTTGTGTGAGTTGTAAGTCTGTAAGTTTATCATGTGATCAACACTCCATCTCCAAAAATAGCCTTGACCCGCAAAAGTGGCTAAGTCCTGAATTTAAATTGTTCTGGCGCACTCATGCTCCTCCCTGAATTTGTGTCTTCCCATGCATCTAGTTTATGCATGCCCAATCCTTATGCACTCTTCTACTTGAGCTATATTCCCTACGCTCAACACAAAGAAATGTGTCCAAAGACATGGGTTAATTAGTACTTTTCTTACATGGGAATCATATGAATAGTAGTATGCGATCAAGACTAGATTACTACCCAAAGTGTGTGATTGTGTGTCTACATTTTCCCCCACTTTATGTTGGTGAGTAAAAAGCTCAGTAACATAAAGTAGATATAGATGCCTACCTGATAACCATGTAAATCAATGCTGAAAGTGTGTCGAGGGACTTGACAAAGAGTGGAGTGATAAAAATGTGAAAAGTGGATGTTAAGGAGGAGAAAGTGTAAAAAGTGATGATGAAAAATGAACATAGGGTAGAAGCATATGTGTAGACGTTGCGATTTACCTGTTGTTGATGTCAGTGTGTGTGGTGATATTGATTACCGCTTCCCATACGGATGGACCTGTAAAAGAGAAGTTGACAAGTAGTCAAATATGCATGTATATGTAAAAAGTGTGTAAGTAAAGTATGTAAAAAGGATGAAAATGAAAAGGGAACATGTGCACTTGATCCATGATAATAAAAAGGTGTAGAAAGGATCTTGTAGATGATGTGGACAGGTGATTTTTTTCGGGTGATCTCATGCCATTATAATGGAAGAATTGTAGGGAGAATTGTCTAGTGTCGTCCGCTAAACTTTAACTTCTTCTCACTATGTAAAACACCACTGCAGATGGTGTGCATGTTCTAAGGACTATCTTCCCTATAAAAATTGTTGTGTATGTAGTTTTGTAGACTATGATGAACTATAAATTATTGTATAATTGTCCCCTAGTCTCACACATCCAAGAAAGACCATTGGCTTACCCTCTGGTTTTAAGCATCCAAGAAAGGCCGATGTCTTGTCCCATGGTTTCAGGCATCTAGGAAAGGTCATTGTGCTAAGAAGCCAAGTCTAATTTTGAGCCCTATTTGAAATTGAAACTGTGTTGTACCAGTATTGTGTTTTGTATAATATTGTATGGGGTGACTGATTCTCCCAAATAATTCCCCCCTCGTTTGGGTTGCATGTAACATCGCTGAAGGAGTATGAGGTCCAAAAGAAGACCAACCACTATGTTGAACTATTCCCTACAAGGGGGAAGGGAATGTGCTTGGTAGAGACCAAGGCACATGCAAACAAGTGGCTAGGAAAATAAGTGTTAGTACAATAAAAGACAAAAAATCATGTAAAAGATGAAACTGTAATCTAAGCAAACATTGTGTAAGATAAAATGCAAGAAGATAATACAACCATGAAAAAAGTCATTGTAGACCGTGAAAATTGGGTTACAAACATGGTACATCACTCACGATGTTGCAAGACAAATAAAGCCGTGGTAGCCACAAGAAATCAAAGAACAAACAAGAAATAGGGAAAATCCCATAAATAATGACAAAAAAATAATGGAATAGACAACCATGGAAGCAAATAGTCATGCAAAATAAATGTTGCACATAGAGCACCCGTTAGCATGCTAGAAAGATGAAAAGTATGTCAAGGTGTGTATAATCTGATAAAGTAAAGTGCTAAGTAAAAAATGAAAAAAATAGCACCTGTAGTGTATGAAAGTGGATGCCCCCAAGAGCCGTTGTGACACTGGTACGAGGTATTGTGCCAAACATCCATGTTGTGTGTAAAGGATCTGTATAATCTGTGATCACAACTACAAAGGTGAGTGAACGTGCATGTTTGTATGATAAAGATAATAACATACAATAAATATATCTAGCATATGTAATAAAATGTGCATGTAAAGTCATAAGTAAGCAAGAGTACATGCAACCAATATATGTAGTATGTTGTGGATGAGAAGGAATGGAATGTAGTATGAATGATAGGAACAACATTCCCCCCCGAGTGGATGTGTATGTAGGAGATGAGGTTCATTCATTTATTCCCCCTCAGCAGCCAAGAATGAATTGTAAATGAGAGTGCGTCATTAGGAATTTATTTGAGCGATGTGTTGTATGTCGAAAGGTTTGGTGAAGTGATTATATTGAATGTGACATGGGGATGATGTTTTTTAATGTGTGATGATTTAGCATAAAGCGTATACCACTAGATGGGTGAGTAAGATGCTAGTAAGCATGATGATGCAGCACACGATGTATATCATGAAATGGATGACTATGAATATGGTATAAAATGCGATGATGTATCACAAAGCGTATATCATGAGATGTATGGATAAGATGCTAGAAAATGGGTGATGATTTATCCTAAAAGCATATATCAGGATATGTGGTGAATAAGGTGATGGCTAAGAATGTTGCATAGATTGATAAAAGAAAAGTTGATTGATTGATTGTGAAGATCAAATTGTAGAATAATGTTGGTGTGGTAAGGCGAGTTTCAACTTTTATTTAGACCCTCAGCAGTCAAGTATGAACCATTGGACTAGAGTGCATTGTCGGGTAGTAAGTCTAACACATAAAAGTAAATGAGTAAAATGTGCAATGTGTGTGGTAGACATGGTGATGAGAAAAACATAATATATATGCGATGTGTAAAGTGTATATTGTGTAATTTGGATTGTGTAGTGTGTAAGTGTAGTGTTAATGCAAGGTATGTAGATTGTTAAAATGTAGAATAATGTAGTTTGTAGAATGTGTAGAACGTGTGGGTGTAAAAACCACAGAGTGAGGATGATGCATAGGATGTTGAGGATGATGATGATGTATATGTAGAAACTGTATGATATATGAAGATGTTATGTGTAGTGTCTAATATGTAGTGTCTGAGGTTCATGTGTATAATATGCCCTCAACGGTCAAGTGTAAACCAAAGCACAAGAGTGCATCATAGGGTAATGACGATGCGAGAGAGTGGATGAAGCTAGATATGAGAGAAGTTAGGTGTGTAAGAGGGTGAAGGTTATACGTGTGTCGATGTTAGGGGAGAAATAAGTGTAATGCCCCCCAAGTGTGTATTAATGATTATGTTTAAGTAATGTCATCTAAGATGCCATCATTGTCATGATCAAAACTGAATGGTGAAGCATGTGAAACTTGATAAGCAATAGTGTCAGGTTGATCAAGTAGGGAGCCATTGAGGCAGAAGTTGTACATTCCCATAGCGTATTCATCATCAATGAAAGGAGGAAATGAGCATCTATGTGCATACCCATGAGTGAGGTTTTGTGTATAACCAAGAAATGAATTGTTGTAAATGAACACACAACCAAAAGACATAGGAAATGAGATATCAATATGACTAGGGTCTAATGTGCCCCCAACGTAATCAAGCCAATATTTTCCCAGCATGATTGTAGAAGTATGAGAAATACATGCAAGAAATACTATGAGATAGATGACTCGAAGCCCATAAGAAGTGGTGATGCAAATAAACCCATGGTAGAGATGATAAACATAAGGCAGAGGGTAAATGTCGTCAACTGCAAATCCTAGATGAGTCAACCCATCATGTGTGCATACAGATTTAGATAAAGTATGATTGAATGGAAAATGTTCCCAATAAGCATCATTCATGAAAAATGTGCTCGTAAATGGTGGGCATTCTAATGGAGATGACTCATGTGAAGGTACAGGGCATGAATCGATGTCTATAGATTGGATAAAACCCCGATAAATAATAATAGAAGAAGTAGTAGTAGGTGGAGGTGAGGGTGCATATGAGATAGTATCTATCATGTAAATATAACCTTCAAGTAGTGGCAATGAGGTGGAGAATCCATAGGATTTAGTTCAGATGTATTATCATTTTTTTGAGTAAGAAGTGTAGTATTAGGATCATGGTCACAATATTTGTATGGATGATGGTCACGAGAAAAAGTATACTCGATACCCTCATGTAGGAATTTAACACAGTGATATACAATAGAGGGAATTGCTTGCATAGGATGAAGTAAGGGCCTACCAAGAAAACAAATTGTATGAGATGGGGAGTTCGATGAAAAAGGAAATTGTGTTAAGTGTTTTTGGTCTAACCATAAAAGGTGAAGTAATGTGACCTAAGAATGGATGAATATAACCATCATACGCACAAAGAGAAATACATGATGGACTAACATTAGTAGCTGAAATAAAAATATTTTAAAGAAATGACATGGGACAAAGATTGATTTTAGATCCATTATTAATTAAAGTATGCTTAACACCCACATTGTAAATTTGAATCATGATGTGCAATGTTGGGTCATTGTCAAAAATAGTAAGATCAACACGAGGATTAGATGGGAAAGTAATATGTTGAGAGAAGGCATTTACAAATGTTTGATACACTAAATCTGGATGCATATTAGCAGGAATGCGAGTGGTAGCGAGGATATTTTTGACTCTTTCTCTTAATTTTGGATTGATAAGCAAAAAATCATTAATGGAGATACTCATGATGATAAGACTCTAGAAAGATGAGCAATAAAAGAATGAGGATCCTAGGAGTGCAAAGATCGAGTTCAGATTCACCAAAATGATTAATCTAAAATGTAATTTATCTGCCTAATCTGAATGTTATAGCAACACTAAAAGAATAATAACTAAGTAAAACAATGAATACTCAAACAAATAAATTAATAAATAATAAAACCCTAATGTGCAAATAATGGTAAGAGACCTTAGCTGATTCATCGATTATGGGAAGTACAGAGAGCTAGACAATAGAGAAATGTGAAGCACTGACCGTCACAATGGAGCTCGTAAAATTGTAGATTTGGCCGATTTGACTGAATTGGGGCACGTGGAGAGGGACAAGGGTGATCATGGGTGCACTAGGCATTTTTCTTGGTGTCTGGGTGTGTGAAAATTATCGAAAACCTAAATTCTCAAGGTCGCAAGATTTTTGATGATAATCACCTTTTGTCACTATGGATTCACACAGTGATCGTCGAGGTCGCTAGAAACTTACAATGAATAACAGACTTGTAAAACCCTCAAATAGAAATCAAATCCTAAAAAATAAAGATGCAAAATGAGGGGTCAGACTATCCTTAGCTGCCAAAATGATGGACTTACTATTGATCGATGCACTACATCTCAGACCCAATGTAGTTCTGTGTGTGTGTGGAATCGTGCCCAAAGTTGCTCTTATGCGTGTCACACTTGGAATAGTGAGTAAGTAGCTAGACTTATAATGTAAATAATATGTGCATGGAATAGAATGAACTTACCTCCTATGAAGTGTGATGCAAAAAACCATCCCTTGTGTGCCTTGTGATGGATCTAGATGGATGTAATGGATCTCTTATATGCCTTGATGGATGCAACCTTAGGTGGTGATAGATATTGCTTAGTGCTTGATGCCTTGTTATGATCACATAACTTTATATTTATATGATTCCTTCACTTTAATTTCGTAATCAACCCTGAAAATGATCCAGAGGATCCTCATAGAGAAACACTGATCTAAGATCTTCTCAGAATAAGTTGTAGTCATTTTTAAAGCGTGGAGAAAAATTATACGATTCCGTCTATATCTTGTACGAAGCTCGTTTGCAAAAGTTATAGCCCACTGAAATTTTTGGGCAACTGGAAAAATTTGGAGTTTTGTGTAGGTTGGACGTGTGCATGCTTGCCAAGTGTTTCAATCATATTGTGACACGTGGACAATTTGTGTGATGGACAAAAAGTGGTTTTTGGAACACCGGTCTTGGACACTCGTTCGTGGACAAATGGGCCCCGCTATTTACTGGCTGGGGGCCCTCAGCCAGGTTCGACACACTCGATTATGGAGGGGTGTTTTAGCCTCCTTCTCATTTTATCACTATACCAACTTGTGTATATATATGCCTCTAATTGCATTTGTGCTATGCATGTGGGACTAATTGATATGCCATTTTAAACTATGCAATTACCATATTCCACGCATTTTATTTAAATATCCATATTCCACACATTTTAATTGAAACCATATTCCACGCAATATATTTGGCTTAACCTCCATAAGAATTATTCAAGGAGCCTAAAAATACTATGTCCATACATATCCATGCGCCATCCTTATCCAACCAACAAAAGTGCCCCCCTTTGCATTATTAAATGCCTTCTTTCACGCACCCACAATGTGGGATAAATCTCTACAAATCCACCTAGGGAGAAGGAGAGGGAAGTGGAGGGGATTTGAACCGCCAACCTCCCATGAAAAAGGTTAGGTGCCTAACCATTGAGCCAGCCGCTTGGAAACATTATAAAAGGAGTGTTATTTTATTTGAATAGCATTCGGGTCTGTGCAAAAATATTGAAATGCTCATAACTTGAGCTAGGAGTGGAATTTTGAGGAGATGTAAAAAGAAACCTCTGTTATTTTTGATAGAGGAAGACTGTGAGAAGGTCAGAATTTTGTAGAATTATTTGTAAATAATTATTTTCAAGATTTTAATAGATCGGCCCCATTCAACCAGACCCGGAGACGTAGGCCTCAAACACCGAACTCCGTTATCAATTCTTGTGTCAAATTGCTGGTGAATTCTCTTCATTTCTTTAAATATTTACACGGTACTTGCAGTTTTAATTCTTTTATTAAAAATAAAAAAGGATATAATGCTCAATTTTTACATCTAAAATCAATACAAAGCAAAGAAATGTGTGTGCACAATTTCTAGTTAAATTTGATTTTCAGATCATTGGTATCAGAGATGGTTTTGACTGATTTTTGGTTCAGATTAACGTGTTTTGGATTGCAGGTTGTGTGTTAGATGTTAACAAGGTCTTGATCTAAGAAGGGTGAAGGAGAGTTAGTTGAAGGAGATCCCAAAATTGGTACCAGACGATCTCGAAGTCCTACAATGGCGGATCGAGAGGAAGAAAACTTTCGTCAATAATTCCTACAGATGAAGGAAATGGTGGAAGAAATGTACCAAGATAGAAAAAGGGAAAAGGGAACTAGAGAAGGTAAGAAAAGGAAAGCTCTAGTTCTGATATTCCAAAAAGAGACTCTTTAAAATCTGATTTTCCTTCACTAAAGTTAGATATCAAGTTTGAATTTCCTATGTATACTAGAGAGATAAATGCAGAGAAGTTGGATAACTGGGTCAAACAGATAGAAGTATATTGTAGGGTTCATAGAATTGTTGATGATGAAGCAAAGATTCATTTGGAAACTCTTCGGATGGGTGGCACATCACTCATTTGGTGGGAGAGTAAGCTTTAGGAAATGGAAGAAACCAAAGGTAAATAAATCACTTCTTGGTCTGAATTTGTTTTAAATCTTAGGCAAGAATTTTATCGTCTTGGTTATAAGCAACAAGCTATGATGGATTGGCAAACATTAAGAAAAACTAAGGGACAAAGTGTTCAAGAATACACACAGGAATTTAGGAAAAGGGCTCTAATTCTGGGAATTTCCCTAAACATAGAAGAAACACTGCTCAAATATATTGGTGGATTGCATAGTTATTTAAGACATATGATACTTGTTTTAGGTCCTACTAATCTTGATGCAGTATGTGTTCAAGCAACCCATTTGGAAGCATAAGGGAAAATGACAAAGGAGTCCTCTTTCTCTTATTTTAATCAAAAGAACAAGCAATATAAAGGAAAAGGTTCGAAAGAACAAGGAAAAGGAAAGGGTAAGCATAAAACAAACTCTACTGTTAAGAAGGAAGATGAAAAACCATTTTGTAATCATTGTAAAAAAAACCATGATGAGTCTAAATGTTGGAAATTACATCCTGAAAAGAATCCTAAATGGATGGTTAAGAAAGGAAAAGAAAAGAAAAGAAACACTGTAGTGCATGATCTTGGTTCTGATTCAGGTGATGAAACCAAAATCACAACTATGAGTTTTCAAGGTAAATCAACTCTTTCAATTTCCAACAATAGCACTACAAATGTTACATCTTCTTCTAGTAAACAAATTATACCTGATGATAAGAAAAGGAATGAACTTTTCCACATTAGAGTAATTTCAAAGCATACGAAAATTGATACTCTTTTTGATAGTGGATCTCAAGCTAATCTAATTTCTGAGGAGGTTGTTAAGAAACTAGGACTCAAAACTAAACCACATCCTAAGCCTTATCCTTTGGGCTGGGTTTGTGATGATGCAAAACTGCAAGTAACTAAAACTTGTACTTTCAGATTTTCCATTACAGACAAGTTTATTGATGAGGTTGAATTGGATGTAGTTCCTTTGGATATTTGTGGGGTGGTTTTGGGAAGTCCTTATTTGTATGATCGTAAAGCAATCTTCTATAGGGAAGAAAATAAATATTTACTTGTAAAGGATGGAATTGAGTTTATTGTTAGAGCTCACCGTGAAAATAATAATCTATCCTTGGTCACTGTAGGTCAAATGAAAATGCTTGTAAACTCAAGCAAACGTTTTGTGCTCATGGTAGTCAAAGCCAAAGAGAAAGAACATGAGATGGCTTTTGAGGCTTTTGATTTGAAACATAAGGATGAATTGGTAAAAGTTGTTTCTCATTTTGATGATGTTTTTCAGGATTCACAAGGTCTACCTCCCAAAAGAGGGGTTCAACATGAGATACAGTTGCTTCATGATGCACCTCTTCCCAATATCGGAATGTACAGGTTGTCAGTAGTAGAGAATGAGGAAATCAAGAGACAGGTAATGGAAATTTTGACTCAAGGTATAATTCATCCAAGTACATCCCCATGTGGTTCGCCAATTATATTGATTCCTAAGAAGGATGTTACTTGGAGAATGTGTGTTGATTTCCATGCTTTAAACAAGATTACTATAAAGAATCATTACCCTCTTCCTAGAATAGATGATTTACTGGATCAATTAAAGAATGCAATTTATTTCACTAAGTTAGACTTAAGAAGTGGTTATCACCAAGTAAGAATTGCAGAAGGTGATGTTTGGAAAACTACTTTTAAAACAAAACAGGGATTGTTTGAATGGTTAGTGATGCCTTTTGGTTTGTGCAATGCACCAGCAACATTCATGAGAGTTATGAACGAAATCTTTAGACCATTCATTGATAATTTCATTATTGTCTACTTAGATGATATTCTTATTTTCAGTAAGTCATGTGATGAACATGTTAAACACATCCAAAAAGTCTTAGATGCACTAAGGAAAGAGAAATTGTATTTGAAGATGTCAAAATGTGAATTTGGAAAAACATCTTTAATTTACTTGGGTTATATGATAGGAAATGGAGAATTGAGAATTGATCCTGCAAAAATAGAGGTTATTGTGAAATGGCCTAGACCCACTAATGTGACAGAAGTTAGGAGTTTTCTAGGTGCAGTTCAGTACTAGAGAAAATTTATTGCTAACTTCTCATATATTGCATCTCCTTTGCATGCTTTGACAAGTATTAAACATGTCTTTCAGTGGGGAGGAAAACAATAGAAAGCCATTGATACAATGAAAGAGAAGATAAATACCACTATGATCTTGGCACTTATGGATTTACAACATTCATTTGAGATTGAGACAGATGCTAGTGACTACGCAATGGGGGTAGTTTTGATGCAGAAAAAACGACCAGTATGTTACCATTCAGAAACCTTTACAAGTGCGGTAAGAAACTATCCAACTTATCATAAAGAGTTGTATGCTTTGGTTCAAAGTGTTAAAAAGTGGAAGCATTATTTAATGGGAAAAGAAACAATTATACATACTGACCATCAACCGCTTCAATACTTACAAACACAAACCAAATTGCAGCAGTCTAGACATTCCAGGTGGATGGGATTTTTGCAACAATTTCATCTTATAATCAGGTATAAAAGAGGTATTCAAAAGAAGGTTGCTGACATGTTATCTAGACCACCAGTGGTAGTAGCATCTATTCTTTTGCAGCATAGTTCTTTGGCTCATGTTAGTTAGAAGGAACAATATGTAAATGATGTTGACTTTGGAGAAGTGTATGAGGATCTAGTAAGTGGGAAACAAGTAGGAGAAAAAGATTATCATTTGCATGAAGGATTGTTATATCATTCTGGAAAACTTTGTATTCCAGAAAATGAGCATGTGCATATGATTAGGGAAGCACATACTTCTCTTATTTCAGGGCATTTTGGTATTAGTAAGACAGTTGCACATTTACAGAAATATTGTTATTGGCCTAGAATGCATGAACATGTAAACAGGTATATTAAGGGATGTGTTCTTTGTGCCATAGGCAAGCCAAGTAACAAGAAATTAGGATTTTACACCCCTCTTCCTATTCCAACAAGGCCTTGGGAAAGTGTTTCCATGGAATTTGTAGGAGGCTTGCCCATGACACAGAAGAAACATGATTACTTATCTATGGTAGTGGACAGATTTAGCAAAATGTGTGTGTTGGTTCCATGTACTAAACAAATAACTGGTGAGGGAACTGCACATTTATTTTTTCAGTTTGTTTGGGTTCATTTTGGTTTACCTAATTCAATTATATTTGATCGGGATTCTAGATTTCTTGGGGAATTTTGGTCTACATTGTGGGGGTTAATGGACATAAAACTGAAAAAGAGAACTGCCTTTCATCCACAGACTGATGGTCAAACAGAGGTTGTAAACTGCATAGTGGTACAATTACTTAGGGGCTATAGTAGCAAACATCCTAAATTGTGGGATGAACATCTTTATTATGTGCAACATGCTTATAATCGTGCCTTACATTCTTCTACTTTGAAGTCTCCATTTGAGACTTGTTATGGATATCTACCTAATTCTCCATTAGATATATATTATGGACATGAAACTGTTCTTAATGGTGCAAGTGATTCTGACAAGGCTAAAATATTTGTGCAGAGAATACAACAGGTTCATTAGTATGTCCGTGAAAAATTGGAGAAAAGTCAGGCCAAGTACAAAGTTAGGCATGATAAACATAGAACTATCACAAGTTCAAAGTTGGTGATTCAGTTTGGCTTCACATCAATAAGGAAAGACTGATAGGTGAAGGTAAAAAATTGAAACCGATACGGTATGGTCCGTTCCAAATATTAGAAAAAATTGGAAACAACACTTTCCGGTTGGATTTACCTCCATATATTCAAATCTGCTCAGTTGTAAATGTTGAGAATTTAAGATTTTATGAATCGCCTATGATTGTTGATCATGATGATTCTAACATAATGCCTTCCATTGATGATTTTGCTCCTGAGTATCTTGATGAGTTGCAGGAAGACATCATTTTGGACAGGAAAGTAAGAACTTCGCGACAGGGTGATATTGAGTATCTTCGTGTTGGGTTCAAAGGCATGCATCCATACAAGGCTAAATAGATGGAAACCGGAAAGGTGAGGGAGAAATACCCTCACCTATTCACCAATTAAGTTGACTTTTGGGGTCCAAAAGTTTCTTAGTGGGGAGGAATGATCCAGCGGATCCTCATAGAGAAACATCAATCTAAGATCTTCTCAGAATAAGTTGCAGTCATTTTTAAAGCATGGAGAAAAATTATACGATTCCGTCGATATCTTGTTTGCAGGAAACGAAGCTCGTTTGCAAAAGTTATAGCCTGCTGAAATTTTCAGGCAACTAGAAAAATTTGGAGTTTTGTGTAGGTTGGACGTGTGCACGCTTGCCAAGTATTTCGATCATATTGTGACACGTGGAAAATTTGTGTAACAGAGAAAAAGTGGTTTTTGGAACACCGGTCTTAGAAACTCGTTCGTGGACAAATGGGCCCCGCTATTTACTGGCTAGGGGCCCTCAGCCAGGTTTGACACACTCGATTAGGGAGGGGTGTCTTGGCCTCCTTCTCATTTTATCACTATACCAACTTGTGTATATATATGCCTCTAATTGCATTTGTGCTATGCATGTGGGACTAATTGATATGCCATTTTAAACTATGTGATTACCATATTCCACACATTTTATTTAAATATCCATATTCCACACATTTTAATTGAAACCATATTCCACGCATTATATTTGGCTTAACCTCCATAAGAATTATTCAAGGAGCCTAAAAATACTATGTCCAGACATATCCATGCGCCATCCTTATCCAACCAACAAAAGCGCCCCCCTTTGCATTATTAAATGCCTTCCTTCTTTCACGCACCCACAATGTGGGATAAATCTCTACAAATTCGCCTAGGGAGAAGGAGAGGGAAGTGGAGGGGATTTGAACTGCTAACCTCCCATGCAAAATTTTAGGTGCCTAACCATTGAGCCAGCCGCTTGGAAACATTATAAAAGGAGTGTTATTTTATTTGAATAACATTCGGGTCTGTGCAAAAATATTGAAATGCTCATAACTTGAGCTAGGAGTGGAATTTTGAGGAGATGTAAAAATCAACCTCTATTATTTTTGACAGAGGAAGACTGTGAGAAGGTTAGAATTTTGTAGAATTATTTGTAAAGAATTATTTTCAAGATTTTAATAGATCGGTCCCATTCAATTGGACCCGGAGACGTAGGCCTCAAGCGCCGAACTCCGTTATCAATTCTTGTGTCAAATTGCTGTGAATTCTCTTCATTTCTTTAAATATTTGCATAGTACTTACAGTTTTAATTCTTTTATTAAAAATACAAAAGGATATAATGCTCAATTTTTACATCTAAAATCAATACAAAGCAAATAAATGTGTGTGCACAATTTTTAGTTACATTTGATTTTCATATCAGAAAAGGTCGACTACCAAAAAGATAAGATGCTCAAACAGCTAGAAAAGACCCAAAAAGTGACAGTAAAGTACAAAGAGGATAGGAGCGCCCAGAGGGGACAAGGGTGTTTTGGCATTGGTGTCTTTTCTAGGTGCTAGTTTCCAGGATGGTTAATGTCAAAGAGTAAAATGGTAGACTGAGCAAGTAAGAGTGCAAGACTGTAAGTAGCAATAGAAAACAAATAAAGGTGGCCAAAGACATGGGTTAATTAGTACTTTTCTTACTTGGGAATCATATGAATAGTAGTATGCGATTGAGACTGGATAATTACCCAAATTATGTTATTATGTATCTACAAGTACTATTACATCACACATCTACTATGTAACTATATGCATGATTCGTAATCAATAAAATTAGACATAACTAACACTTGTTTTACTTTACATAGTTTGATCCTTTCATACTTTTGTCCTTTACTTTTCTAGAATTACAACTTATACATTTGGACATTGTGCAACATGTGACCAAGCTTAGTATTTACTATTTTATCCTCTGATTATTCCAGAAACTAGTTCCCAATAGGTACAGGATGTCCCCAGGAGCTACTATTCCCTTTGGGCACTTTTGTCTTCTTTTAATACCACTTTGATCATTATATTTTCTAAAACTTATATTACCACTTTGAGTTATATTTTAGGGTTGTTTTAATGACAAAATTCAAGTAAAGGAATCATATATATACATGACTTGCTTGTACCATTCTAAGGGGTTGTGTAATTTGGGCTATTACTTCTTATCTACTACTTGGGAAAATAACAACACTTGAGGATTACATTTGGGTTGCATCATTCACTGCATAGGAAGGGAAATTTCTAAATTCCATCAGACACATTCATTTTGGGGTAAAAGTAGTTGTATCTCTCTCTATCTTGGTGCGATTGACACAAGGGAAACATAGATTCAAGGGACATGATTCTATCACACACATACACACACACCAAAATTACATTGAGTTTGAAATGTAGTGCCACACTTGGTGAAATCACATTGGGGTGATTGATGAGGTCAGTATGACTTAGGAATATGCATATTTTCTTCTATCATGTGTGTTTGAGATTTGTGCAGGTAGATAGGGTTTGTTTTACAGGTTCAGATGTGATTAAAAAACGTACAATATGTCAGAGTAACAAAGAGTGAAGTGAAGGAGAGCTTATTAGGCCCTGAAAAGATAATATCTAGAACTATTGCTAGGACACTAACACCCAGTTCAGAAACTAGCACACGAGACATTCCTCTCCTCTCCAAGGAATTTTTATCCAGTACACTTACAAACCACTATTTTGAAAATGAAACACATACAATCCATATCCATCATGTTCTATTATTATTGAAGCCCAAAATCAGCTAAGAGAATCATATACAAGCTAAGACAATCTAACCCTTTCGTTACTTATATTTATTTAACATTCGATCTATTATATTCTTGATATATTTTAATTGATCTCACTCCTCTTATATAAGATTTAAATTTCATTAAATAATTTGTTGAACAAATAAATTTATCAAACCCTAGATTAACACACAATCCATATTTTATTTGTTTTATCATATCCCTAACCATAGTAACCTAGGGTTTCTTTCTTTGCTTGTGGATTTCAATATATTACATTCATTATTCCGAATCTTAGGAATCATTATCAATATATAGATAGGTTTCCCACACTCTTGGCTATTACAACTCTCATGCATTTTCATCTAGAAAATATACCCTTTATTCTATTGTTGATTCCCAAAACATTGTTGACAATGCACCTCCATTGCATATTTAGGTTCACATTTTTATATGATTGTCAAGTGTGCTTTAGTTGATAATGGATCTGGTCTTAATATATGCAACATTTCCTTTTCCATCAAATAGGACTTCCTGCTATTGATCTAACTCCATCTATTATATGTATCTGTGGCTTTGATAACACACCTAAGTGAGCATTGAGAGAAATATTTCTACCTATTACTATATGACCATGCACCCTTAAATTTCTATGGCATGTTATTCCGAATAACATCAATTATAATATCCTTTTAGGCCATCCTTGGTTACATATTATGTATGTAATCCCTTCTACTCATGTCATGGCATACAATGCCCTTGTCACACATTCTTCCATTGATAATGCTACAATAGACTCCAAAGTCTTTGTGATATCCCTCTAATACATGATGACGAAGAAACTACTTACATTTCACATCATTATCCTCTTGTGATGGACTATAGTGATACTTATTTACATGATGAAATTTATATTGACACTCATATCCCCCTTTAAAATGTCATCATGACCATGGATTTACAATATTTTTCTTGGCTCAAATATCGATGCAATTATAATGATAATATTTTTTTTGATTCCATTTTTAAATTAATTTCCACAACCTCATCACCAGAAGTAAGAACAAAGTGTGATGATTTGATAATGATTCATGATTCTCTTCACTCTCTCATTTTACAAACTTATATGCATGAATCATATGCTATGGCTACACCTCATCCTGTTATATCCATTGGGGAAATAAATTCCCCTCTTTCCACATGTATGTCTACAGTTTCTTATATAGTCATAGGGGCCTACTACATAAAAATTTAATGCTTCATGTATTTCCAAATTACACATATTACTTTCCAATTTTCCAACTATTCTAGTTTTTTATGTCATTACACTTAATAATAGTGCATTTGGGATCTTGGACTCCATAATATTCTCCCCTCATTATGTTGACAATGTTCTTTGGTACATCTTATGTTATCCATCACTACATAATGGCACACTTTTGTTATAGGTTCAAACATGACTGTTGTGGGCACACCTATCTACATGAACCTCACTTTACACCCATACACTAGGGGGAAACCATGTTTGCATCCCCTAGTCATAGTATTTCATATTATAATAATACATAAACATTTAAATATTGGAAAAACAATACAAAAATATTATCTTAGATCTTGGTTGCATGTATCCTTTCTTGCTTATATTATTCTATGTCACATTTTTCCTATCATGTTAGTTTGATTCATAGTATGTTCTATCCTTTTACATATACAAATGCACATTCACATGGTACTTTGAGGTCAATACAAGATATCTACCAAATATTACATGATGCATGATGTTTGACACTATTCTCTACTAGTCCCACTGAGACTCCTGGGGGAATCTACCTTTCCATATCTCTTCCATATTCAGGTCCCATCGTTGCAATATCTACCAAATTCATTCCTATTTTAAGTTGTATGAATTGTGACATACTATTAAATTTTTCTAATATGCTAATAGTTGCTTCATGTGTAGCATTGTACTTGCATGTTCACTTACAACCATGGCTATCTGATTTACTTATGTCTTGTCTATGCATGTTTCTTGATTGACATTGTTTGTGACCTATTCACTAATTTTGATTGCTTATTTGATTGTATAGTCTTGAAGGATTCAATTTTTTTATGACATCATGAGTGATTTACCATGTCTTTTATCATCTACAATGTTGATATCTTATTGTGTTATTACATATTTCACTAGTTGCTATTAAATTCTATCATGCTTGTTTGTCACTAACACTTTATGCTATCTTTCCCCATTTTTTTAAATTTTTCATGGTTATTAGAATGAAAATTCCCTATTCCCCCTACATGAGGTCTATTTTATATGTGCACATCAACCTCAAATTTTCTTGTTTAGGTCGCGCTTGCATTCGTTTATCTCACATGCCCTAAATGAGTGTGGAAAATCATCTAGTGATTATTTCACCCTCTCAACATTATAGAAGTCAATAAATTGAATGGGAAACATAAAAATATTACCAAAAAGACCCTAAAAAAATGGTTTAGGATCATAATTGGGCCAAAAAATCCAAACGAACATAAGCACCCAGTGCAGACATGAATAGTTATCGCTAGTGTCTCACTAGGGACATTATTTTATTTATGAATAAAAAAGGTACCTTACATGTTGAATATGTTCTCAGTGACAAGTTTTATCAAAATCTTGTATTAGATACTTAGTTATAGGTTACTATTCAATACAATAGGAACAAAATCAGTGGCAAGTGAATACTTTGAGTAAGGGTGAT
This sequence comes from Taxus chinensis, assembly GCA_019776745.2. Classification (NCBI taxonomy): domain Eukaryota; kingdom Viridiplantae; phylum Streptophyta; class Pinopsida; order Cupressales; family Taxaceae; genus Taxus; species Taxus chinensis. Next base: position 233,511,129 of record CM034151.1, on the reverse strand, counting down.
AATTACTCTTATTTCTTAGTTTACATATTTTTCTATTGTTATCAAATAAGGAGTAACATCTAGGAAATATGTGGTGCATTGATATTCCTAGATCAATGTGTCATATGTGGCAAGTTTGTATTGTGTTTGTGACCACCTGTAGTAACACTTATATATGAGAAAGTATCAATGGGTGGAGGTAAAATCCTATATATTTTTGGACAAATGTCATGTTGTTGTCATTGATGAAAAGTAACATTGATGTCAAAGGGTGTCTTGGTATGCGTAGGAGAATGCACGATGTTTTCATTGATGTAAAATCATTTAAAATGAGTGAAATTTTATTGTTAGTGTCATGTTTTGATGTCATGAAGTGTTATAGTGACACAGTGTCTTAGTGTATACATGATCTTGATGCATGGTTATTACAAGCAAGGTGTTGTGTGGTCTAGTGAGTGAGATCCAAAGGTGGTCATAGGTTTCTATGGTGTATAACATGTTCATAGCTATGTGGTAAAGATGTTAGTGATTCTACAAGATGAAAAATAGGTAAATTTATGTGAGGCATGTGTTGAATCAAGCCATTATAGGCCTAGTCCTAGACCAAATACAAGCATGGTATGACTTATGAAGTAAATATGGCCAATGAAAGTCGGTATGGTCATGTGAGGAGTGTTGTGAAATTACATAACATGTTTTGAGTGTGTACAAGTTCATGGTTCAGGTGTATAGTGCATGCTCAAGGTCCTATTGAAGCAAGCTATAGAAGACAAAACAAGAATGCATGGGTGAACTAGATAGCACGGTGTTTTTTAGAGGTGATTAAGCATGGATGAGAATTATAAATCATGTAGGAGTTCATTATAGATGTGTGTTAAAATTTTGAGGTCAAGAGTATGATAAAGAATCATGAAAACCTGTTATGAACTCTATCGAGCTCTCAAAACTTTCATTCCCAGCTCGATGGTCACTTTTGAATGTTCATTCACATGTGAAAACTCTGCATGGGGACCTAATCCATTCATCAATGTTAATTCATGTATTTAAGAGTATTTTTAAATTGGAATGAGGTAAAATGATGCCATATCCTTTATGAATGATTGTTAAGAAGCCAAGTAGGTTTAAACCTTCCTAAAAACCCTAGTTTCATAGAGGTAGTAGAGATATGATTTTTTTGGCCATGAAATGAATTTAGAAGGCTAGTATGAAGGTTTAGGAATGTAGATAATTTATCCGAGATCATTTTGGTGGTGGTGACATGCTTCAAGTGTGATGGTAAGCTAAAATAAAAAATTTGTTTTGTGAATATTTACAAATACAGTTATGAGTTGCAGGGTTCATAAAGTGAAAGCAATTATTTCCTCAAGTTTAAGAGGTAAGATAAGTGATCATGAATTTTTTTGGACAAGTTATGTGCAAGAAATTTTTGAAACATGTCTGCCAAATGTGCCTACCTCTAATTGCCTAAAGAGGTAAAAACCAATCATGGAGGTCTGAAATGGTTTGTGTTATTTTCCATAGTATATTATTATTATATGGACATGGATAGCCTCGTGAAGTCCCATATGATGTGTTAGAGATTTTATTTTGATCAGAAGTGATGTATTTTGGCTTAATCCATAATGGCCTAATCAGTCCAATTAGGATTTTCAAGAAGGTCTGTGGAACAAGTATGCAAGTGAAATATTCTTCTTGTGACATATACATGTGAGTGCTTAAGGAGGAGTTTCATGTCCTTGGTGAAATGATCCATGCAGTGATATAGTTTGGAAGTTAATTTTGATGAAGTTTTGAGTAGTTTCAAAGAAGGAAGCATTTTGGAGCCTTATTCCCTAAATTGGAAGATGGTATGATATGTATGAGCTAGAAGAGGTCAATACCTTTCTTTTAAAGTGTCACTTGTTTCATTAAGAGGTTCTTTGAGGTGTGAACTAACTCGTTCTTGAAGACTGAAAAATTAGGTATTTGAGACCCAATTGATGGAGCTTGTTTTATGGAGTGAGTCATGATGAAAATGAAAGTTACAGAGTTGCTTGTGTGTGTGTGTGTGTGTGTGTGTGTGTGTGTGTGTGTGTGTGTGTGTGTGTGTGTGTGTGTGTGTGTGTGTGTGTGTGTGTATGGTCTTGAGAGGTTTCTTATGATATGTTAATATATTTTGAAGTCATGATGTATCTTCCTTGTGTCATTAAATACTAAAATGTGAACGTTGGAAGAGATGACTATGTTTTAGGCCTAATTATTAATGTTTTGTTTTGTAAGAATTATACCGACATATATGGTATCAATATGTAACTTGTATTAATGTGTAATGAGTTTAAATATATTTTATATGAACAACCTTGCATGGTTATATACTTATTTTCCAACCTATGAGGTATTGAGGCATGAATCATGTATAAAAGTGAGTTGTATTAGGTCACTTGAGTGAGTTGAGAGTATGGAAGTTTGAGAAAGAAAATGAAGAGTGTGAATATGTAAGAGGGCTCTAGGGAAGAGTATAAATGAATGTATGACAAGCTAATAATGGAAGAGGATAAGAAGTTACAAGGTCACTTTACCTAATCAATACTATATGGTGCATGTATGAGCAAAGTAGAAGGGGTGTCTTGAGAAGTGTATGAGGTGTATGAGATGAACAAGGTGATCACAATCAACTGGTTGAGAAACATGGTTATAAATTGATCTTCATTTTCAGGTGGCTGAGTTGGTTCTTGGTCATATTGGGGTTTTGTATCCTCCTTGTAGAGTGGGTGCTATACTAAATAGGGGTTGGTGCTCCTTGTGGGGTTTCTACTCCTTGTGGGGTTGGTGCCTCACTAAATAAATCTCTTGTGATGTGTGTAATATTCACAGCAACCCTTTATTTTAAGTAATGTATACATAGGTTCATTGGGTTTTCTTCCCCTTGACGGTTTCTCACTTTATATCTTGTGTCATTGTGTCATTTGCTCATGTGTATGTTTGAATGTGTATGGTTTATTCATATGAATGCTTAAAGGTTTACAATTGTGAAGGGTTAATTAAATGAAATTTTTAAAGGACTAATTCACCTCCCCTCTCAGTCATTTCACTTCCAATAATTGGTATCATAGAATGGTCCTTTTGAAGCAAGTGTAACTACTTAAAGGAGATCCTTTAAAGCACAAAAATGGCAAGTCAACATAATGATTTCTCTTCTAGCAATGATCCTATTTTTGATGGTTCAAACTATTCTTTTTGGAGTACCAGGATGAGAACTCACATCATGTCTTTGGGATGTGATATATGGTAGTCAGTGGTGAATGGCTACACCATTCCTCAAACCCCTCCAATTGATGTTGCAGGTAAGAAGGCTAGAAATGATAATTATATAGCTATGAATGATATATTGTGTGGTTTGGAAGAATCATAGTTTTTCAAGGTGATGTAGTGTACTACAGCTAAGGTTGTGTGTGACAAGTTGAAGGTCATTTATAAAGGTAACACTAAGGTAAATTTGGTAAAGCTCCAGACATAGAGAAGTTAGTATGAAATTTTGAAGATGAAGGAAGAAGAAACAATTTCTACATACCTTCTCATTGTAGATCAAGTAGTTAATTCTATCAGAGGATTAGGGGAAGAATTTTATGAAGATGTAGTGGTGAAAAAAGTGTTGAGATCACTCATTCCCAAGTTTGATGCTAAAGTTTCAACCATTAAAGAAGCCAAGGATTTGAGTACTATGTTGATGGATAACTCCATGGCATTTGACAACCTATGAGATGAGGACCATTGATACAAAACCTATCAATAAGGAGGTTACATTAAAAGTTGAGAAGAATTAAAAGGATAATAAGAACACTCATGATGATGCTCTTGATATTGATGATGATGAATTCATTGAAATTTTTTACTAGGAAGTTGAAGACTTGTTCAAGTAAGTATAAGGGTAAATTAACTTTCAAATGTTTTAAATGTCTAGTAAGATTGGTGATTTTTTCAATAGGTAACCTCAAAAAGCATAAGGTTGAGAGTGATGAAGACGCTAGAGGAATCTCATGATGAAGACAAGTAGACCGATAATTGTAGCAAGATCAAGAATAACTTGAGACTATCCAAGGGAAAGTATAAGTTTTCTAAAAACAATAAAATCCTCTATGCTAGAAATAAGATTGTAGTTCTTATTCATTTTTGTGATAGTATAACTTCTGAGAGTTAGGATGAAGTATGTCAAGAATGATAATTTTGATACCCTATTCATGGAAAAAGAATCCATTTTCTCTAAAAGAATATGATTCCATGATTTATGGTGATGAATAAGATTCAAATGAAAAATAGGAAGATATTGAAATTCAAGGTATGAATATGAAAATTCCCTAAGAGGAGTTAAAGATTCAAAAGAATAAGTAATCATAAAATGAGGTCGTTAAATAAGGAATATGAAGAAAAAATTAGTATTCTAGAAATAATACTAGTCAATGATGCTGAGGAGTTTGAAGAAATCAATAAATAGATAAAATATCAACTTGAAATGGGAACAAAAAATATATAATCCAAGGAAAAGGAATGTACCAAGTTATGCAAAAAGTTGGAAAATCAAGTTAGGATGCTCACAACTAATATTAAGGCTAAGGAGGATGAGTGTATCAAGTTTAGTATGTTTTTAGAGTCCTTAACAATAGAGATAGAAATAGCCTCAAGTAAACTGAAGATGTACCAATGACTTGAGAAGAGCACTAGTGATCTTGATGATTGTTTGAACAGTCAAAGAACCTCTAGTGACAAATCTGGTTTAGGCTTTAAGGAAGAAAAGAATCTTGATCCAAGTCAAGGACCTGTTGAAGCCAAGGAGGATATCAAGGTTCACAATAATGTCATAATACAACCTAATGCAATGATGTTCTAAAATAATTATTATGTTTATTGTTACTCGTGCAATATTTTTTGTGATAAAGCTATGGAATGTAGAAAATAAGTCAAGAACAATTATCCATCTATTAATAGTAGAAATGATCATTCATATCAATCAAGAAATAATACTTTCTATAAATTTCATGAGAAGGGTTACATTGCTAGATACTATCATCACAAGCCATCTAGATAGAATTGGATAGATGAAGTTAATAATCTTGTTGTTTGTTTCAATTGTAACTGTGTTGGCCATATTGCTAGATAGTGTTATCAAGACTCATCTAGAAAAAATTAAGATGAATCCCCTAAAGGTAAGTATCATGGTATTTGCTTCAATTATAACAATGTTGGGAATATTGCAAGATATTTCAAATGGAGGAAGAATATCTATGAAAATAAGGCATATGTAAGGTATAAACTCGTTGAAAAGGAAAAAGAAGGGCCCATTGAAGAACTTAAAGTACATTTCTCTAGTCATGGTAAGCCTTCTAGTAAAAAAATCTTGTTTTATATTGAATAACCTCAATAACTCATTCTATCAAAACAATAATACTAATAGGTGGATAATGGAGAGAAGAATACACAATTAAAGAAGTGGAATCTTAATTATGGTGACACTTCCCATGAGTACAAGGGTGTTTTGTATTTTTTAAAAGTATCCAGCTGAAAGGAGTGTCTCTTCTATGCTTCATAGAGGAATTATTCAAATATGTTGAATCATAATAGGGTTTTGATTGCATAGATAAGGTTATCTTAGAAGGATTAGGGTAACATTTATCTTATGTTAGTCTCTTAGATGTATATATCTTGATATGATTCAATTATGATGGTATCATAAAGGACTATGTATAGTGTCTAGAGGTATATAAAGGCCTTAAAAGTATGTTACAAGGTATGTTAGTATTGTGAAGAGAATCAAGAAGGATTTGTGTCATGTTAATAAGTATATGAAGATTAGGGTTTAGGTGGTCAAGTGAGTGACAAGTGTTACATAACAATAATTAAGGTCTATAGGACAAGAAGGTAGAGTGAGACAAGAAATAAGTAAAGGCTTGAGAGACAGTTGTGTTTACAATTTTGATCATCAATTTGAGGAGCATCAAGGAGTTATGAAAGGTTCTATAAAAGGTAATAATGAATAATTTTCTTCAATAAGGTCTAAAAAAAATTATTATCAGTTCTAGGAGGCAAGGCATTAGGTGACAGACTTGAGAAACATGAAGACAAAGTAGAGGAGACTATTAGAAGGTCAAGTTAAGAAGAATATATTTCTTTTTGTATGAAACCTTGATCAGAAAATCAAATTCATGAAGGAATGTTGTATATATGATGCAAGGTATGCCCTATATGTTATGTTTCAGTCTTGGATTCTTTTTTAAGGATAGTGCGAAGAATTCTTAGGAATTCCAAATTTGTGATGATCAAAAGCTGAGTTTTAGTTGATGAATAAAGTTTAAAGATAATATGAGGATGGTAAATGTCAGAAAATGTTTTCTATTGAATGTTTCAATGGTTCTTATGATCCATGTGTGATATTTTGGGCCCTGGATGATAAAATATGTGTAGTGAAGGAAAAAAACTTATTTCACTAGGTCTCTAAGGTTATAGAGATAATGATCAAAGGGGAGTTAGTTTCATAGCTTCCAATAATGAAAAAAGAGGTATGAAGTAATTTGTAAATTGTGTCCATGAGTTGTAGGAGGATGCATCATCTTAGGGGGAGATTATTTTAGTATACTATGCTAAATTATATCTAATAAGGAGTCACAATAAGGTATAGATACTGCAGAAAGTATTATTGAGTAAGGGATGAGCCCTACTATATAATTTATCAAGCTATTGGTTTCAGTAAGTTAGCTGATGAAGGATGATTCAGAAGCATGCATCTGCCAAGGGGGGGCTTTATTGCTACAAAGAATCAGAATATAAAGGAAGACGGTTAAAAGGAACGTATTGATTTGGCTGATGTTCCCAACCAAAAGGGTGAGTCAAAAGTGAATATGTTTATAGCCAAAATGAAGACAAAATGAGGTATGTATTTATTCAAGGGGGTCATTAAGGATGTTTGAAGACTAGGTGCATGGATCATCTTCAACACATGTTGTCAATAGAGTGAGTACAAATCAAGGGGGATAAAGTAAGTATGTGTGCATTGTTTTATTTGTGTTATCAAGTTGTTATAAGAGACTTTATAATATATTTCAAAGGGGTAGAGTGTACTCATAAACAAGAAGAGTGTACTAAAAGTGCTTGCATGTTTTGTTTCTATCAATTTTTTCAAATTTGTTTGTCATGAACAAAAAAAGGGGGAGATTGTTGAACATGTGTCATTATTGTTTTCATTGATGTTAAGTAGCATTGATGTCAAAGGGTATCTTGGTGCGCATAGGAGAGTGCATGATGTTGTCATTATTGATAATTTATGTCAATAATGTGAAATGAGTGAAGGTTGATTAGTAGTAAGGTGTGTTGGTGTCATGAAGTGTTGTAGTGGCATGGTGTCTTGGTGTATATATATGGTCTAGTACATGGTTAAGCTTGTATGAACTATTAAGTGAGTTCAAGAGGTTTTATAGGGATTCTATGGTGCCTATCAAGTTCAGATATTTTATTCAGAGGTATTAGTGAGTTTATAAGATGGAGAAAAGGTCTTTTTACTTAAGGCACAAGTTGAAGGAAGCCATTCTATGCCTAGTCTTAGACCTAGTGCAAGCATCACATGAGGTATGAAACAAATTAGGCCCAAGTAAAATTAGTGAAAGCATGTGATGTGTGTTTTTACATTTGATATCATGTGTGGAAGGTGTATAAGGCCATAATTCGGGCGTATAGTACATTTTCAAGGTCTTATTGAAGAAAGATAGAAGATAAGGCAATAATGTATGGGAAAACCAGATAGCATGGTGTTTTTTGGAGGTAAGAAGGATTAGATGTGAATTAGGAATGATGGAGGATGTCATTACAGAGGCATGAGAAAATTTTGAGGTCAAAAATCGAAAGGAAAAATAAGAAAATTTATTTTGAGCTCTACTGAGCTCTAAAAACAATCATTTTGAACTCGATGGTCTACTTTCAAGTGTTCAATCACATGTGAAAACTCTGCATGGGGACCTTATCCATTCATCATGTTGAGGCATGGAGTTAATATTTTTTTGCAATTGGAATGAGGTAAAATGATGCCCTATTGTTTACGAATGATTGTTATGAAGCAAAGTGGGTTTAAACCCTCCCAAAACCCTAGATTCTAAGTGACATACAAAATATGAAGATTTTGGTCATGAAATGACTTGGTAATACTAGTGTGAAGGTTCATGCTTGTAGGGAATTGATCATATCTCATTTTGGTTGTGATGGAATGCTCCAGGTGTGATGGTAAGATACTACAAAAACTCATTTTGTGGAAATTTGCATATACAGGAATGTGTTGCAAGTTTCATGATGAAATATAAATTATAGGATCAAGATTAGGATGTTAAATATGTGTCCATGAAAATTGTGGGATAGGTTTAGTGCAATAATTTTGTGTAATCACTCTCCTAAATGTACCTACAACTAATGGCCTAAAAAGGTTAAAATGAGTCATGGGCGTCTAAGAGATGTTTGGTATAAATACATATTGTAGTAGTGTTTTATGAGCATGGATAGGTTTTAATGTCCCTTATTATGTGTTTGAGCTCTTATTTTGATCATATGAGGTGTTTTCATGATTTATCCCTAATGGTCTAATCAGCCATATTAGGTTTGTCAAGAAGGTCTATGGAAAAGGTATGCAAGTGTAAGTTTCTTCCATGTAACATGTGCATGTGAGTGCTTGAGGAGGAGTTCTAGAATTTCATTGAATTTTTCCAAGTGGTATTAGAGTTTGGAATTTTCCCTGGAGGTGTTGGAGCTTGATGAGTAGATGACTAGTTCTTGAGACCTAGAACCAGGTTTGAGCAGTTTCAGAGATGTAAACATTTTGGTTCCTTATGCCTTGAACTAATGATTAATATTAGTTGTATGAGATAATAGAGATAAAAATGTTTCTAGTGATGTGTTACATGAGTCCTTAATAGGTGATTTAATATGTGAACCAACTCACTTTTGAGGTGTGATAATTAGGTGCTTAAGACCTAATTTGTGGTGTTTGCACTTTTGAGTGCTCCATGATGAAGATGGAGGTTTCAGAGTTACTTGAGATTTTTTATGGTTATGAGAGTATGTTTCTAATGTTTCTAGAGATTATGGAGTTATGAATAAGATTTCTTACTCCCTTGAAATTAAAAATATGACCATTGGAGTGAAGACCTTTTTTAGGCCTAATTTAGAAGCATTGTATTGTTTATGCATATGTCGACATAATGGATCTTGAAATGTAATTTTTTAAAAAATATAATGTGTGTTCATGTTTTTTATGACTAACCTTTCATGGTTATATGGTGATTTTCCAACTTATATGATTTTTTGGCTTGATTCATGTATAAAGAAAGGTGTATTTTATCATTTGAGATGATGGAGATGGTTGATTTGTGAGCGAGAATGAGAAGTGTATGTGAAAGTGTAAGAGGCCTCTAGAGTAGAGAAATGAAGAGTATGAGAAGCTAATAATGGTAGAGGAGAAGAAGCTACAAGGTCACTTGACCTAATCAGTACTATATGGTGCATGTATGAGTGAAGGAGAAGAAGGTGTGTCTTGATAAGTGTATGAGGTGTATGAGTTGAACAAGTTGATCATAATCAATTGGTTGAGAAATAAGATCATCAAGTGATCTTCATTTTTTGGTGTCTTAGTTGGTTATTGGTCATCTTGGGGGGTTGCATCATCCTTTTAGAGTGGGCTCACTACTACCACTTAATATCTTGTGGTATTGTTTCATTTTCTCATGTGTATGTATGAATGTGCATGGTTTAATCATATTAATGCTTAAAGGTTTACAATTGTGCATGTGGTTAATTAAATGAAAGTTAAAAAAGAATAATTCACCACCAGTCATTATGCTTCCAACATAACTATCCCAACCATTTTCCATTAGTGATATGATACCTAAATCCCCCATTTATTCAAACCAGTTTGAGAATTGATTACTCTTATCTCGTTAAACCATATCCAAGGAAATAAACACATTGGAACAATTCTATCTTTTCTCTCATGACATCTAGGTTTATTCAATCCTTGATTCAATTTTTTTCATATGCAATTCTATTCTCATATTCACTAAGTAAAAGTTTAATTTCATTTATCATACATATTTAATATACTTATATTATTTTGCAGGTCCATCCTTATCCCAGAAAAGAGACACCACAGATAGAACATGGACCAATCTCAAACAAAAAACACCCAAGAAAACTCAATACCATGTTACAAACACATGATTCATTTCTACTATGCACACAAGGTCATTGTTAGTGTGAAATCACAGCACCCCCAATTGAGCTCTAAAAATATGATTTTCTAAGGCAGATTCATTTGGTGTGATTTTCATAACATGGGACCATCTCTCAAGCTGTGGGACTTGCGGACTTAAGATGGCCTTCCAGAGAAATTCAGCTTCTTCTTCTTGATACTAATGCTAAACTACTCCTAATGCAAAAATAATGTCTAACTATACCTATCCTAACAATGCCAAGGAGACAGGGAAAGAGAAAGTGCAAAAAGAGGGAAATCCTACACTAACGAGGTGATAGCACTAAGAAAAGGGAAGTGTTGGTCACAATCTCAGTTACCTGAAGTGGAGAGAGATGAGCAGAGCAGAGGGTGGAAAAGAAGCACCACATACCAAAGATAGATTTCACACAGAAAACCACTTCAAAACCCATTAAACATAGCTCCCAGGACCTGCAACAAACATCAGAATATGCATAGTATACCCTACAATGATGAGAGGCAAGGAGAGACAATAAAATAAGAAAAGGGTGGATAGATGCATCACAAAACATAATTTATTGCTCCAAAATTTCACACAGTACATCGTTAGTGGGAAAGAGGAAAGAGAATTCCATTACAGAACCGTGAAAGGAGGTTCAAACTCCATTTTCAACCCTGGGGAAGAAAAAGAAGAGGGGAGGCAGAGAAGAAGAATGAACAACAACCCTTTACAATGAATCCTACCCCTGTATTTATAGATTTGATCAGAGAGAAGAAAGAGAGAGAGAAGTGGGAAAATTAGGTTGAAGCTCAACAACTGTTGTTATGCTTC